>OX422221.1:425283445-425331200 GCA_949130495.1 Sambucus nigra
TATGAATAGTAAAACTTATAAAGTATATAATAAATGAATTTTTTTTGTTCAAGAATCCATACATGATACTTTTGATGAAACCAACCCTTTTGCAAGTAGAATGAATGATGATGATGATCATGGTGTTGAAATTTTAGGAAACGTTCTAAATAACCTTGATCTTAATAAAAATGAAAATAGGTCACTTGAACCATCTAGTAGCAAGAAAACAAAAATTAAAAATGTTGAAACTGTAGAAAAAAGTATACCATTGATTTGTCTAAATGTTGGAAATTTGTAAAGAATCATCTTGTTGATTAAATTTTAGGTGAACCTTCAGAGATATAATACCTAAAATCATCACTTGAACTTGTGTGCAATGACGTGACATTTGTTTTTCAAATTAAAGCTAAAATATTGATAAAATGGAGAATGATGAATCTTGAATAATGGCTATGCAATGAGAATTAACACAATTTGAAAGAAATAATGTTTTTTCTTTGGTACCTAAGCTGAAGATCACACACTAATTGAAACTAAAATGATATTTATATATAATAAAGATGAATGAGGAGTGATTATGATAAATAAGCTAGATTAGTAGCACAATCTTACAACGAAGAAGTGTGAATGATACGAAGAAAGATATTATCCCATTTGTAGATTATAATATATTCGCATGTTTCATTTGTGTGGTGGTTTAGGGTTATATATATACTCGTAAGTTGATTGCATTTGCAAGTCATAAAATATTTTTCTTATTTCAAATGGTTGTTAAACGTGGTTTTATTAATCCTTATATCTTCAAAGAATTTTATGTTAAATAACCCCCCGCTTTTGAAATTCATAAATTTCCAAATCATGTTATAAATTATATAAAGCATTATACGGTTTCAACAAGCACCTAGAAAACGGTATGGCAGACTAAGTGAATTTTAATTGAGAAATTATTTTAGAAGATGAAATATGGATACTACATTATTTATCGAATTTCATGACAATAATATGCTTATTGTGCAAATTAATCTGCATGCTATTAATTTTTATTATACTGATGACAATATGTTTATGCAATTTTTCTAGCTTTATGTAAAAAGAATATGAAATGATTATGGTGGGTGAATTTAATTTCTTTTGAGGATTACAAATTAATTGATCTAACAAAAATATTTTCATGGATCAATCAAATAATTAAGGACCTACATAAAAACTTTGGTATAGATAAGGGTAAACCACTTGGTACTTTCATAAGTGCATCACTTAAACTTGATAAAGATGAAAATAGAAAATCGGTTGACAAGCTATAATATTTTGGTATTATTAGTAGTCCACTTTATTAAACAACTAGTAGGACAATATTGTATATATTGTTTATTTATGTGATCATTATCAATAAGATCCAAAAGAGTCAAATGTATCTGTCGTTAAACGATTTTTTAGATATCTCATCGGCACTATTGACTTTGAATTGTGGTATAAAAGACTTAATTCATTTTATTTAAATATTTATTATGATGGGAAATTCATCGAATGAAAAATATATTGAAAAAATACCAATGGAAATTGTCATTTTCTTGGACATTCTCTAGTGTTATGGTTTAGTAAGAAACATAATCCAGTACCTTTGTCTACGTTCAAAGCCAAGTATGTTGCAGCCAGTAGTTGTTGTGCATAAACACTTTATATGGAACAAGAATTAATAGATTTTAAAATATCATTTGACCATATTTCTATCAAGTGTGATGATACTAGTGCTATTTGAATAACTAAAAATCTTATTCAATAATTTAAAACAAAACATATTAAAATTAGACACCATTGTCTTAGAGATCATGTGCAAATGGGGATGTTGAAATTGAATTTTTGAGCACCGAATGCCAATTAGCGGACATATTTAAAAAGTCCTTACAAGAGGACATATATACAAAATCCTTACACGCTTTTTTGCTTATAATTTTTTATTTTCATTTGTTGGTTTTTATAGGGGCAATTTGTATTATTTACATTTGTCTTATAAAACTAAAATTTGATTAATTTTTTTTATAATATCAAAAGGGGTGAAAGATGATTCTAATTAAATTGTATTACTTATGATGGTTTGCATGAAAATTATTCATGCCTAATTGCGAGTTATCGTTTGTCATTGTTCAAAAGGGGGATAATGTTGGACTTCAGGTCATTAATATTTACTTGGATGATAAAAATCATTATTTTTGTTACTTAACACTATTTTATGAATCGGACACTAATTTATGGCATGAAATATTTTATGACTTGCATTCTTATTTGTTACTTAACACTATTGTTGTTTATCCAAAAGGTAACGGTAAATTATTGTATCTTATAGTCATCATATATTTTGAAATCACATAATTTGAGAAGATATTTATTTTATCTACAACTACTTTATTGTATGTAACAGTTATTTACACTTCAAATATTTATTCGACAAAACAAATTTATAAAAAAAATTATTATATTGTTTTTACACCTTTGACATTAATGTTAATACTAGTTAAACTCTATGAGCATTTATTTTATAAATGTACATCTGAATGGATTGTATAAAATTAATCAAAAAAATTATTGTACAAATTATTTCTTTCTAATAATTTTTTACATAATATTACTTAATGTTGACTACTAAGAAAATGATCATGGGTAAGAGTTTTATGACTACAAATTATTCAAAAGTTGGGCACATTATATGTAGGGACCATATAAACAAATAATCATAAAAAGGAGGGATTTGGATCCTTTATAGTGATGGAATAACTCTACCAGATAGAGTTACGCAAATCTCAGTCATTCATTTGAAAATGAATAGTCATAATTACACCAATGTTTTCAAAATGAACTACTTTTGAATTTTTTTTATAGAATAAGTTAATTTTGACCTTTTATTTTGAAATAAAATAATGAGATGACCACTCTATAGAGTTTTCCCAAAACTCAATAAGAACATGATCCAAAAAGGATGGTCTTTTTTTGTTAATATTCATATTAAATACATATATATTTGTATACATGGATTTTTATCATGTTTAGTGATTACTTTGTTAGGACAATTTGTCATTTTCACATTTTTTTTAAACATCAAACATCATTTGTGAGATGAATCGTAGAAGGATTTGAAGCCTACATAAGTTATCAGTTCATATGGGTGTACAAATTTCACCAAAAAAAGTTGTGTATAAAGGACAAAATGTAGGACCACTTGATTTGTGTGTACATTTATATAACCCCACACCTTTTGTCTACCCATTTTAAGGATTCCAATAATTTTTTTCTCAAAAGATGGTAGTTCCCTTCGAAATGTACTATGTTTATGGGATATATTAAATTTGACATGATTTGTTTCTAATTTCTTGTCTTGTGTCCTATCGGCACAAATATATCATATAGATCTTTACGATCAAGTCCTTAGACTAAAAATTATGAATACTTGAAATGGGCCAAACAAATTTTGATTGCCCAGGTCCTTGTATATATTGTCTTCAAATTAAATGGAGTTCATTTTTCCCAACCGTGACCTAGTCCTCTCTGCAAGCCGTCGACCCCAACTTTGTTTTCCTCCGATGGAAGGATGACAAATCTCCATCATTATTTTCATTATTATCTCCCTCAATAATTATCTACTGACTATTAAGATTAGATTTATGATCCATTAGGGTTCATATTTTATCTATTGAGCTTTTTTAAAGATTTGTAGGATTCAATTGTGATCAGATTGCAATTTGAACCTAAATTGACTAGGTCACCATTAATTTATGAGATTTTCATTGGCGATGATTTTGGAAAATTTAACCCATATTATGATTCCATGATAATCGAAGTTTTCTACATTTTTAATTATATTTAATTGTTCATTTGTTATTTTTTTAACGCAAGAACGTACTTTCAATGTTAGTCGTGGTCCGCGCCAGCGTCATTATTAGATTAATATGAATGAGTTATTGTAATTGTCTACGTCTTGTTAGAAATTTTCTAGTTTGTTATCCTTATTACATGCATGTCATCTGCTTTCATGTACTTCGTTTATTTGTTTGATCTTTACGTATAAAATTGTACACATTATGAGACATTATGTTGAGGAATATCAATGAGTGATGACATCAGATTATCTTTTTTGCTGTTGATGCGAGAAGACATTATATGTCTATGTTTTATATTTCTTCCCTTGTTTTTGAGCAAGAACATATCTTTTATGTTGAATTTATATGCAAAAGACACATCTTTTGTGTCGAATGTATATGCGCGTTCTCTCTATATTTAATACCTCTTCTAATATTTTGGATATTTTTAGTTTGTTATGATATTACATACATATTGTGTTTTTGCATATACTTTGTGCATATGTTTCATTTTACATAAAAAAAATTACACATAATTAGACATTACATATGGAGTGACAAAATCATGTTATCTTGTTTTTTGTTGATGCGAAATATCATTATGTGAAATGACAATACACGTGCTCTCCATGTTTAACACTTGTTATAATATTTTTAAATGTGCATGTACTTTCTTGTAATCTGCATGTACTCTGTAATATGAGAATATTCATTTTTAGTTTTGCATGTAATTTCTATTTTATGCATGTACTTTGTTGTATTCTGCATGTAATTTATTGTAATGTTCATGTATTTCTTGTAATTTGCATGTACTTTCTTGCAATCTATATATTATTTGTTGTATGAGAATATTCATTTTTAGTTTTACACATACTTTCTATTTTGTGCGTGTACTTTCTTGTAATGTGCATATACTTTTTTGTAATCTGCATCTGCTCCGTTAAATGTTCATTTTTATTTTAGCATATACTTTCTTATTTTGTGCATATACTTTGTTGTATTTACATTTACTTTCTTGTGATTTGCATGTACTCTATTTTGTGCAAGTGAAGTGAAGCATGTGATAAAGAGGAGGATATACGGGTGATAAAGAGGAGGATATACGGGTGATAAAGAGGTAAAATATGTGAAATTGAAAAAGAACATATAAGTGGTAAAGAGGTAAGTAAGTATATGTTATGAAAAGGGATATACATGAGTGATATAAAATGAATGACAAGAGCGTGGTATAAGGAACATGTGAGTATGTACAAGAAATCAAAAGATAAGATATATGAAGTAAATATGCAAGTGAAAGAATAGAGAATATATGAATGAGTTATTGTAATTGGCTACGTCTTGTTTGAATTTTTATAATTTGTTATCCTTATTACATGCATGTTGTCTGCTTGCATGTACTTTGTTCATTTCTTTGATTTTTATGTATAAAATTGTACACATAATTAGACATTATATTGAGGAATATGAATGAGTGATGCCATCAAATTATCTTGTTTGATGTAAATGCAATGATACATTGTGCATTTATGTTTTAGATTTCTTTCCTTGCATCTTTTATGTTGAATGTATATGCAAGCGATACATCTTTTATTTTGAATACATATACCCATTGTTGATGCAAAAAACTGGACGGAATCCCATTTTTATGATCACAGATAAATAAATGAAAGCAATCCAATCAAGCACATAAGAGACAAAGATTTTTAAAGTGGTTCGGCTATGAATAAAGCCTACGTCCACTGTTATTTTATTCCCAGGGGTTTACAATAGCACAATGTGGTGTAGAGAGAGAAAAAGGTGTGGATCTTGTGTATGGTGTCTCTCATCCTTGTCGGATCCCTCTTCCGGATCTCCTCCTCATCCCCCCCCTTTGGCTAAGGGGATACATGTATTTATAGTGATGGGAGATAAAGAGATTCATTGTATGTAGACATTTATGTCTACATTCAACGAATCTAATTGTTGAATTGCTTGGTATGCTATGTGTTGTCATCTATTAATACAGTATAAATGTACATTAAGGCTCATTAGATGCGCTGTCATCTTCATTAATGCACATTAAATGCAAAGTTATCCTTTGATCTTCCTGGTTGATATGCCGACCAACTCTCCTCGGGTGCCGACTAACACTCATCGGGTGCCGACCAACTCTCCTTGAATGCCGACCAACTCTCCTCGGGTGTCAAATATTGCCACGTAGGATGACATGTGTCCTTTTCTGATTAGTCCTCGTAAATGGAGAATTTGTGCGTTAACATAAGCCCCCAATGCTCCATGCTTGATGGTTTACCTGAAAGGATGGAGTATTTATTCTGCAGTGTTGCTCGGTGCTCCTGAAATTCTTGATCTACCTTCTTGATTTGTTCAACATAAAGTGCATTATCTCCTGGACGACATATAATGCAGGCTGATTGATGGTTGCTAATCTTTCTTTAGAGGAACTCCGTGTACTATGTATCACCCCTGGGAATTTGGATGCAGCCATGCCATAGTATGCAGCTTGTAGCTTGTCATAATCTTCAAGTATGTTGATTGGTTTGCTAGCCGACCAACTGCCTCCTGTGCCGAGCAACTGAGTGCTAACTTCACGTGCTTGATTCTTCTGATTTATGATCCTCTGAATACTTTGTCGAGTAACATACTAGCTTTTGAACCCAACTCTTCAATCTGATTAGTACCAAGCTAGTGGTGGACTTCGAAACATTTGCATACAACTTCTTCTTCAATGTTGGTCGAGACAGTAGTAGCAAAGATCTCAGTGCTGTAGATGCTGATTTTGACTTCTGAACTTCAATAGCATTTGCATAATAACTTCTGAATATGCCTCCTGAACTTCTGAATGCACCTCCTGAATTTCTGAATATACCTCCTGAACTTCAATAGCCTCCTGAACTTCAATATACCTCCTGAACTTCAATATCAAAAATAATTCCTGAGCAAGAAAAACAACTTCTGAATGATAATTGGTCGGGGCCCCGACCGTGTGAGTTTGTGGAGTTGAACTTGATGCTCAACTGCATGATGTTATAAGAATGTGCCGCCAAATGAACAAATATATCTGTAATAGAAGCCCCCAAGTGTGGAATGTGAACTTTGAATGCTTTTTGCTTGATCGCTTTCACATACTCATACTTTGTTTCCGACCAACTGTAGTTGACAGCTTCTTATTTCCGACCAACCTGAGTTGGTGGATTTTTTCTTAACGAGCAACTTTGACACTTTCTGGAATAATTTTACCTCCCGAGGAATAAATAGTTTTACTTCCCATAGGAATACATAGTTTTACTTTCCGTAGGAATACAAGTTTTACTTCACGGAGGAATACAAGTTTTACTTCCTGGAGGAATACAAGTTTTACTTCACGGAGGAATACAAGTAGCTTTACTTCCCGGAGGAATACAAGTAGCTTTACTTCCCGGAGGAATACAAGTTTTACTTCCCGGAGGAATACAAGTAGCTTTACTTGCCGGAGGAATACAAGTAGCTTTACTTCCTGGAGGAATACAAGTTTTACTTCCCGGAGGAATACAAGTAGCTTTACTTCCCGGAGGAATACAGGTAGCTTTACTTCCTGTAGGAATACATAGTTTTACTTCCCGGAGGAATACAAGTTTTACTTCCCGGAGGAATACATTTACTTCCTAACCAACATAAGTTGGCATTTTTAGGAATACATTTTTTATAATAAATGATAGAGACTTCCTCGGAGCTGACCAAGAGATTGTTGGGAATAAGATATAATAAATGCTGGAGACCTCCCTTTAGCTGACCAACAGATTGTTGGGAATAAGATATAATAAATGCTGGAGAACTCCTCGGAGCTGACCAACAGATTGTTGGGAATAAGATATAATAAATGCTGGAGACCTCCTTGGAGCTGAATATATGATTATAAATATTTGTCGAGCTCCATGCTGAAATAAGAATAAAATATGCATCCAAATAGATATAAAGAATAATTAAAAATAATAAAGTGCCTCGTTGATCTGTTGAGGTAGAATTATATAATGCCGAACAAGAATAAGATCTTCCAGAACATAAGAATACGGCCGAGAACGTTGTCAGGCATGAATATAAATAAGAATTATCCGACCAACTATCCGTTGGGGGTAAAACACAACGAATGTTGTAATTCTCCTTAAAGCTGAATAAGTATCTTGTCGAGGCACAATTGCATAATGCCGAATAAGAATAATATTTTTCAGAAAATAAGAATATGGCCGAGAACTTTGCTGGTCCTGCATATAAATAAGAATTACCCCGACCAACTATCCGTTGGGGGTGACATATAATAAATGTTATAGTTCTCCTCGGAGATGAATATGATAATAAGTATCTCGCCGAGTTCCATGTTGAGATGAATATAGAATATGAATCCCAAGGGATATATAGAATAATTTGTGCTTGAGCCGATATCTGGGCCTGAATATAAATAAGAATTGCCCCGACCAACTATCCGTTGGGGGTGAAATATAATAACTGTTGTAGCTTTTCCTTGGAGCTGAATATGATAATAAGTATTTCGCCGAGCTCCATGAAGAGATGAATATAGAATATGAATCCGAACGGATATATAGAATAATTCGTGCTTGAGCACAAATCAAAGCAATAATAAAATATATAGTTCCTTGCTGAGGTGAAATTTCATAATGCTGAGCAATGATAATAGTTTCCAGATTGTTTCCGAGCATTCGTCGGCGTTGAATCTTGTACCTATAAAAATTAATAATTTGCTCTACCATATGTGTAGGTTGAATTGATTAGTCATGAGAATAATTTACTCATCCAATCAATATATGATATGTATTTTCTTGAGAAATAAAAATATTAATTTCAAAAAATGAAATAATATATGTTGGTTGATATGTCGAGGTAAAACTGCCAGATGTCGAGCAATAATAGTTTTCAGAGGTTTAAGATTGTGGCTGAGCTTTTGTCGGGATTTACGTCCCTATGACATCTTAATAAGCTGCCCGAGCACCTGTCGAGACTAGATCATATATTATTATCATGAGAATAATTATTCATCCAAACAATATGTGATGTGTATCAGCATAAGGCAATAAAAATTTCAAAATATGAAATAATATGTTTTATGCCAAATGTGTGTGAGATGGACAAATTATTATTAGATATGCACCATAAATAAGACGTAGAGTTTTTTTGTAAATTTATTTAATCTCCAACAACTAATCAGGTATAAGTTGATGTTGGAAAATTATTTATCACTTGGCTTTAAAAATATTTTTTGGGGTGATCACAAGTTTAAAAAAAAAACTTAAGCCCCCTGTTTACCCCCAAGCTGAACTCGTGTTTAAAGAAATATTTGGGGTGCTCCGCATTTTTTAATACCCCAAGATTCTACTGTTGCCGACAAACAACATGTATGTTGCTGACCAACATTTAAGGATATCTCAAGTTATAGAATATATGGTGCCGACCAAGAAGCAATTGGTCCCCGACAAGCTGAGCAATTTCGCCGATCAACAAAAATGGTGCATTGACAGCACCGAACAACATTAGATGTCACCGACCAAAAAGTGGATGGTTGGATAGTTGCCGACCAGTAAATTGAACCCTCTGAACAAGACTGAGATATCGCCGATCAAGAAGTAGATGATCGTCGACCTGCAATTAGTTCCACCGATCCACAATATGGGGCTCCGACCAATAATAAGATACCTCGTAGTTGGATAAAATTATTTCAACGTTGTTGATGGATCTTCACATCTTTTCTTCGACAATCAAAAATGGTCTGGTTAAGCTTCCCTTTAATAAAAAATGGCCCAAAATGATGTCGACCAACAATATGGATGGATGACCAGAATATCTCGAATCCTTAGATCAGAAAAATAACATTCGATGTAAAATTTAAGCATTAAGAATGTTAATTAAATGAATAATTATCTAATCCACTATATCGTGTGATTCCGATAAAGAAACCCTGTGGTGTGATGAACGAGGAGCCAACATCTCAAATTTGTGCCCAGAGTCTTGATACGGTCATGATTGTTATTTATTTATTTTTTATAAGAGGTGGGTAATGGTTTTTTAGGTGAGAGAAAATTATTTTTTATATTGATCCTTTCCTGTTCCCTATTTGGAGAGATAAAAATATGTTGAAGGATCGAAGTTATTACCAAATTTATATCAAAAATCAGTCAATGATACTTTATTGACATAGATGGAAGATGAACCAAATTAAGTATATAGTTCATAAAAATGAATGCAAAGACACTCAAACTTGAAGAGAGAGAAAATAGATCTGGGTCATGATTTCCATGAGAAAACTTTTTATTGTCTTTAACCTTTTCCCATTCTTTTATTAAAAATATGATGGGAATTTGAATAGACATCAAAGATCTTACAAAATTTATTTCAAAATCAACAATGAAAATTATCAAATCTTATCATCGTCGTATATATTGGTATATGTAATCATTTAAAATATTGATTCCATGATATAAAATTGAAACTTGAGAATCAAGCAAAAAGTTATGATTTATGAAATCCACTATTTTTCAGATTTCTAAATAAGAACTAATCTAACAGTTTTGATTTTAAAATCATGATATGCAATATTTTGTAGATAAAAATTGGACAATTAATTTATGTATATAAACATAAAAATCATGATTTGAATCAAAAGATGTATGTATAATATATAATTGATTATACATAGAGAAAATAAAAAAAAAACTTAGCTTTTGATGGAGAACAATGCTTGTAACACGTTCCCACAGACGGCGCCAATCTGTTGATGCAAAAAACTGGACGGAATCCCATTTTTATGATCACAGATAAATAAATGAAAGCAATCCAATCAAGCACATAAGAGTCAAAGATTTTTAAAGTGGTTCGGCTATGAATAAAGCCTACGTCCACTGTTATTTTATTCCCAGGGGTTTACAATAGCACAATGTGGTGTAGAGAGAGAAAAAGGTGTGGATCTTGTGTATGGTGTCTCTCATCCTTGTCGGATCCCTCTTCCGGATCTCCTCCTCATCCCCCCCCCCTTGTCTAAAGGGATACATGTATTTATAGTGATGGGAGATAAAGAGATTCATTGTATGTAGACAATTATGTCTACATTCAACGAATCTAATTGTTGAATTGCTTGGTATGCTATGTGTTGTCATCTATTAATACAGTATAAATGTACATTAAGGCTCATTAGATGCGCTATCATCTTCATTAATGCACATTAAATGCAAAGTTATCCTTTGATCTTCCTGGTTGATATGCCGACCAACTCTCCTCGGGTGCCTACTAACACTCCTCGGGTGCCGACCAACTCTCCTCGGATGCCGACCAACTCTCCTCGGGTGTAAAATATTGCCACGTAGGATGAAATGTGTCCTTTTCTGATTGGTCCTCGTAGATGGAGAATTTTTGCGTTAACACCCATCCTCTCCATGTGTGATATATCATGTAGTATTTTGGTCTGCGCCAGAGGCATTAGTTGAGAAATATGAACGAGACATTGCAATTTCTTCTCTATTTGGTTTGGATATTTGTTAGTTTGTTATGCTTATTACATGCATGTCTATTTACATGTACTTTATGCAAATGTTTGATTTATACGTATAAAATTTTATACACAATTAGACATTATGTATTGAATGACGAAATCATATTATCTTGTTTTTTATGTTAAATAACAATACAAATGCTCTCCATGTTTAATACCTGCAATAATATTTTGGTATGTACCACCGGCATTAGTTTAGGAATAGGAAGGATTTTTTTAGTTGCCTACATCTCTATTTTCTTTAGATCCTCGCTAGTATTACATGCATGTTTTTAGATTGCATGTACTTTTTGTTGAGGAATTTTAGTTGTTTTTCTTTTTTAATGCCTAGGAAAATAGATGGGTGTAGGATTTCAAGGTCTTTATAATTGTGCAATATGGTTTATATTGATATTGATGAGGACAACTTGTTAGATTCCATATACAAGGAGTTGTGTAGTATGTTTACGAGATTGAAAATTGGGAAGTTTTCATTATGTCACTCTTTTAGCGATGAAAGTCGGTTCATGTTGGTATGTAACAAAGATATTGCAGGTTTGATGGCCCTGAAGTATGAGGATTTTGGGGACTTCGGTTTCATGCTCAGGTAGCAGAAGTCCAACAAATACTCAAATTAGTCCTTATCTTTGGCGGACGTGTGATGGGTCAAAATGCCCAGACGAGCAATCATGTTATTTTCTCATTATTTTCTGAGTTCTTTCTTGGCATCTTCATTTACTGAGTAGATATTGATTCTCTGTTGGGGATTGCAGGTGACCTTCTAACCCTGACGGGGACTCCACGGGATACTAGGGTGACGGGTCTACATGCCCAAATGTGGCGGTTGATCGCGCATGAGTTTGGGTACGTCTGGTACCTATGGGAGAGGGCGATGAGTCAAATTATGGAGAATGAGGTGGTGGTCCCATCATCAGTGCACCCATGTACATGAGGCAGGTGAGAGAGATATCAAACGATGTATGGGCGGCAGTGATGATCGGGGATCCCTATAAGGTCTACATAGATAGGGTGGAGAGCTATGGTTATATTGATTTTATGATGAAATGGTTGATGTCATCTTGTATCTATGATGTGGAGAACATGCCTCCACCCTCCACAGCCTCGGTTAGGGGAACTAGCGCGTCGGTTGGGTCGGCCCATAGCACAAGTGGTGGCACATTGACAGTGGAAGAGGAGGCTCCGATCATTCAGCTTACTCCCCCTTCCCACAATTTTTGACTGAGTAGCGAGGAGTCACTAAGCATGCCACACCGTCCTAATGCATCAGTCTCTGGGTTGACGAGGTTTATGGATGAGGCCCTCCAGCCTGCGATATATTCTTTCTCCTTCTCTTGTTCATTTATTTTTATTTGATTCTTTACTGACTCATTTTTCTTTTCCCATTGTTTCTTTCCTTGCAGTATATTCGGGTGCCAACAAACTGGTTAAGGGATAGCAAGGATTGGATGGACTTTGTGTCTGATTATACCAAGAAGTCGGTGCCTTCCTCCTTTGTGCCGCCTGCCACCTTAGATGAGGGTTCGGGTTCTGTGGGTGGAGGATCCATTGCTCATCGCTGGGGGAAAGTGTGTCTGCCATGGGGGTTGAGCGCTTGAGAGGGAAAGATGAGGGTTTGGGTGAAGTCTTGTTTGTATTTTTATTTCTATCTACAAAATGTAACTGAGTGGAGAAAAATTATATATTAAAAATGTGCATTTTCTTTTTGGTATTTTCTCCTGATTTAGGGACTTATCCTATATGCACTTTTAATTTACTGCTGAGATTGTTTATGCAAAAATAGAAATAAGTACGAAAATGATAATGAAAGGCAAAAAATTTTATTATTATTATTATGAAAATGATTATTTGAGGAGAAAAAATGAGTAAATGAAAAGGAATGGTCCGCGGGTAATTTTTTAAAACAATGATTTTTTTGGAAATTGATTTTGGTAAACGGGGGAAGATAGAATTTTCCAAAATAAGGGGGTCAAGTCAAATCATCCTTAGCTTTGATTGCATTTTCCTGCATCTCAGTGTACTCTTGTAGGACTGAGAATTAATCGGGTTTCCCGAGTTTTTATTTTTTCTCCAGGAGTTTTGAGTATAAAAGGAGGGGTATGGGATGTACTTTCTCCATTAATACCCATAATTCTCTTATTCCTTCTCATTTCTTATTCCCAAATCTCTTCCTGTATATAAATAATTATCCTCTTACCTTGATGTTTTCGAATCCATGTGCCTATATAATGTGGACTATGATGCTTTCAACCTGCGTTGGGTTTTTCTATGGCGTAATTAATAGTAGGGGCAGTACAGTTTTGGTACCCTGAGGACCACGTCTTTCGTTTTGGCCTAGACGAGGTCTATCATACTTATGACGAATTCTCAGCCATGCTAGGTGTTAGCCCCAGTGTGGCGAAGACTATGCCCGATTTTTCCCATTCTCCCCGGGAATGTTTGGCAGAGTTTCTCCAAATTTCTCCTTCGTTGCTCATCTGTTGGTTATTGGAGGAATCATTTCTCTTCAGGCAGTTATGTACTCCATGCTCCTGAGGGGTTTTAAGGATGTTGTCTTTGTCGGAGTTATTGCCTTGGGCCTTACTGCGAGGCTTTTGACGGTGATAAGGGACTGAATGGTGGATCCCCAAGTGGATGTGATACCGGCAAGGATGTCTTATTTCCATAATCCCGTGGTTGTGATGCTAGCTGTGGGTACCTCAATTTGTCACTTTGGCCCAGACAATTAGCCCGATTAAACATGGCCCAAAGTCTAGAGGCCTCGCGCATCTACTAATTCAGTTGTGGCTTATTAAATTCCTAAAATCTCTCAAGGAGATATTCTAGGGATTATAGCAATAACGAGGGGGAGTCCAACACCCCCACTCTCTGAAAAATAGCATGTATATAATAAACCCTCAGCCTGGGGCAAAGGGCATGGATTATTTTCTGTAAACACTCCCCGGAGTAAAGAGAAATAAAATACTGAGAACACCACCGTGGAAGTAGGTTTTCTTGCCGAACCACGTATAACTTTGTGTTGTGTGTGATTCTCGTTCCTTTAAATTCTTTACTTATTCTGGTGATTGCCTTTGCTAATTAATTTGTGTTGAGTTTAATTGTCACCACAATTGGCGCCGTCTGTGGTAACATTTGTTTTCCTTTAAGAAAGCCTTCACTAAAAATAATTTTCAATGTCTGGTCACAGCAGCAATGCCCCTCAAGCAAGGGATATTCAAGAGCAGTTTGCCCCTCGCAGGATCAGATCTGAAGTTCAACATTCAAATCCTAGGGCTCGCCCAGAACGGCAAGCCTTAAAGGAAAGCCAAGGGCCAGCCAGGTCCACACTGGTCTCCAGGCTAATCGACGCCTATGAGGCCAGGCTCCAAGAGCAAGAGGAGGCCACTCGCAAGCAAGAAGCCGATAATGCTCATCTCAAAAGAATATTGGAAAGAATGGAGAGAGAACTGCATTGTAGCACCAGGCAACGTTAATACCGCACTCCTATCCCTAAGGCGAGCAAGTCTCGTAGCCGAGTAAGGAGCCCTAGACGTGGATCTCAAACACTTGAGGAACACAGATCAGATGATGACTTTCTCGAGCAACAACAACCAGCTTGCCGTCACAAAAGCCCAGCTCGAGGAAATGATGACATACGAAATTTGGTCTGGAGAGATATGGACCAGCACCCAGCACATCGGGGTGCCAGATCTACCAGAGAGATAGCCAGGCGAGCTCTCAGGACCCATATTAAATCCCCTTTCTCAAGGGAGATAGAAGAAGAAGAAGCCCCCAAGAAGTTCATAATTCCTAAATTTAAGATCTACGATGGAAAGACTGATCCTATCGACCATGTTAGGTAGTACAGGCAGGCCATGACCCTCTGAAACCATAAGGATGCACTAATGTGTCGGATCTTTCCATCAAGCTTGCACGATGTGGACTAGAAGTCGTTCGAGAGACTCCCTCACAGATCCATCAGGAGCTTTGAGTCCCTGGCAGAGCTCTTCACAGATCGCTTTATTACCAGCTGCTCCCATCCGAAGAGGATGGATGCCTTATTGACAATGAAGAAAATGCCCCAGGAGAGCCTCAGAAACTATGAAAAAAAGTATTTGGATTTATTCAACGAGGTCGAGGACTACTCAGAGCAGGTCACTGTGGCATCCTTTAAAATTACCCTACCCAACTCTTGACTCTTGCACCAATCCCTCACTAAGAAGGAGACCACAACCATTGATGATCTAATGGCTCGCATCAATAAATACGCCAAAGTTGAGGATGTGACCCGTCTCAGTGCAGGGGAGAATGGTCGAGCTAAGTTCACCCACTGATGGAGTTGATGAGAAAGGGTGTGAAGTTCATATGGGAATCGATGCACCAGGATGCCATGGGCAAGATGAAATAACCCCTTACTTCCCCTCAGACAATGATCCCCCAGAAGGCAGGTATACCTTTATGCCTATATCTTACATTAACATAACGATCTATTGGTGCACTATTGGCCCAGGAGATGGATGGTGTAGAAAAACCTGTTTGTTACTTGAGTAGAAGCATAGATGGACCCGAGGCTAGATATACTAGTATTGAGATGCATTTTTTAGCCCTTATATTTATAGTACAAAAACTTAGGCACTACGTACTATCATTCACATTCCATATTATCACTAGATGTGATCCCAGCAAGTTTTTGCTTCTAAGAACTGCACTAATAGGCAGGGCAGCTCGCTGGTTCTTAATCCTCTCAAGGAATGTTCAACCAACCGGTGGAGGAGCTCCCGGGTGATGATCTTCAAGCCATCTGCAGAAAGTCAGTGTGTGATAACTGATTAAAGTATCAAATTTTCAATTTAACCTAATTTAATAAGAGTCTATTTTAAACCAAATTAAATCATCCCCTAAACATGCAATTACGTGTTAATACAGATAAGATATAGCATGCGACCCAATAATCCAGGAAAAATCCCTAAAGGGCAAAACCTTTTTTTTTCTAGAACTTTGACAAGTTTACAAGACCATTGACTTACTTACTATCTTGATATCGCCCACAAGAGTAACGCGTTGTGTCTTCGTCAAACCTTCAAAGCATAGGCTATAAATCAGTAGTGGTTCACACGCATCTATACCACAAGGACACCCAGTCATAAACTTCGTAGAGACTCACTCCATAATAGCACGCACCTCTCGGTTGTAGAGATCTCCCCACAAAGGATGAACAAAAGCAAAGTTGTTATAGGGCTCCAAAAGATTTACAAACGTAATTATGATTTTTAGTTTGAATAAAACATGAGTTTTAGGACTAAAAAAATATGAAGACTTGATGTATTTTGTCTCTAAAAAACGTCTCTCAAAGTCTTAAAAAAATAAACCACCGAAATACCCCTTTTATAGGAAAATAAAAAACTTTATCGGTGTGTTTTTTCGCAAGCCGGATCGGTCCAAAAATATAAGGCGAATCGGTCCGTGTTAATCGGATCGGTTCGATTTCTTTTGAAAACGGATCGGTCCTATAGAATGCAAATATAGACAATGACTTCAAGCCATCGGATTGGTCCAGTTACTTCAAAAAATGCATCAGTCCGATTTTCCCAGTAAAAAAATTCTTTTCTCAAAAAACTCTTCTTTTCTTGAAACAAAACTTACTTAATTTTATAAATACATTTTAGAAAAATTTCCCAATATAGAGTATTAACTTTAAGGGACTTTAAACAAAACCTTACCAAAGTCAATCCCGTAGAGGTTATGATGTTGAAGCAACTTGATATTCAGATGCGTTTGTTGTAGATGCGATCTTGAGCTTCAATGACGGTGTAGCGTTATACGACATACTAAATGGTAATGAAAAAAAATGTCCTCATAAATCCCCCCTATGTCTATGCCGGTACAAAATAAAAATCTCCGAATTATCAACTAATGACCTATACAAAACTACCCTCTCATGAAACCTAAAGATGGAAAAATACAATGCGTAAGTCTTCATCGTTTGTTCTTCAAATATTCAATAATAAAATCTTAAAATCTCCAAGCATTTCTCATGAGGGTGTGCAATCCAATAATCCTCAATCGATTTACCTACACACATGAGACAAAGAAAATACCACGTGACATATCGAGTTGAAATGAGATAAACATATATACCAATTTAATGAGAAACATAAGACAAATCCCTAATCTCCCCCATTGATCAAACTCCCCCATAGAATGATAATTCGTTCTCCCCCTTTTTTATTATGTCCCCACATAAACAAATGAGAAGAATAAATCAAACAAGAAAAAATGGGGTGTCACGGTATTCAAAACAAGGCATCAATCAAATGGAAAACGTGCTCTTGCAAATAGATGCTCAGAAAAGTCTTCACCAAACATGTTACAAACACACACCATGAATTCACACTAAGATAACCAAATCAGGTAAACGGTATGAAAGGGTGTGAACAAATTAGATAGGAAATAAAACTCAATCACATCATATGTGCACGATACATATTGTATATTCCTAACGAATGAGCATCAAAATCGTCCTTAGGTGTAAAAAAGTTGAATTTAGGTGCATCGTCTTAAATCAAAATCAACAAATCAAAGTCTACATGATTTTCACACCAATAACGTCTAAAAACCTTTTAATGTTTTTTTCAAGACTTTTTAAGGACGTGCAAATCCGTTTTAATTCTCCAACCAAACTCCCTCATATATATATATTCTTTTTGAGGTTATCTAAATTCTCAAACATTGGAGAATTGAAGAAAAACCTAAATGGCCCATTTTTGGCATAAAATTGCCTTTTTATTGCCTTTAAAAAATTCGGGCTCTTTTAAACCTCTCTGGACCCCGGATAATAAAATACCTCAATTTTTTAGGTCCAATTAAACGGAGACTGAATCACAAAGGGTAAATGTGTAACTTTTGTGGCCCTTCACCGTTTTTAAAAATTCACAAAAACTCACGGCAAACGGTAAAAACATGCACATATTTGATTATCTTCATTTATCGCATTTGGTTTGTTTTAATAGACAAAATTGAGATGAAAACACGCAACCAACATGTGATTTGACAAGAACAATAATAAAATAAATTCGAGCTTGTGTGCATAAAAGGATAAAGTGAGTCAATCATATAGGTAATAACACTTAATTACATCTTAATGACTCCAAAAATTACAAAGCACATGAATGACTTGACCTATTGTCTCAAAACACTATCAAAGAGTCACATGGATATGGAATGGATTTGTGACTAGGTCATCCTAAATGTTCATTCATATATGGTGCTAAACAAAATACAAAAATCAGTTTGAATTTTTCAAAATTTTTATCAAAATAAAATCTTTTTGTATTTTTTAAAAATTTTAAAAGAAAAAATTTATTCAAAAAGTACATGTCACAGCGCAAATAGACATAAATATCCTGAAAAAAAAAAATAAGCGTATGAAAATCATACAACCACAATCATCTATATGATATGGCAATAGAAGAGTCATGTGCAACCAAATGAGAACCAACAAGTCTGCCATCTAGTGCCTCTAAAAGTTATTTTCCAACCCAAACAAATGTGAAACGACATGTGGGGTCTTTGGGAACCAAGGGAACACTAGACATAAACTTCCTAGGACCTTTTTGAAGATCAAAATGAAATCTCCTCAGGTGACCTTTCCTACCACAATGTGAACATCTGTAATGGGTGGAACGACACCTATGGTTAGACATTTTCTAATGTCCTTGGGAACGATTGACCCTCTAAAACAAATAATGGTTTTGGCTTTAGCAACAGAAGCTTTAGAATATGATGAGCCATTACCATCACTATCAAACCTACTTGAATGTTTTAAATCATTATTCAACTTCAAAATATTCGATTCATGCAACGAAGTAGACTCTTCCAAAGATAGGGATTTATTTTTCAAATTATCAATTAAACTTAAAAGTTTATCACGCTCCCCCTCAATTAAAATAAACTTATCCCTAAGAGTCTTTTCACATGCCGTAAAATCATCGATTAATTTTTTTATCGTCGACGGCACAAACGGGAATCCTAGATTTTTTTAAGTCCTCCAATTCCTTCTCTATAAATAGGACTCTCTCATCACTCTCCTTTTTGGCAAGTTTCAAAGAATCAAAATCAATACACAAATTACCAAAGTGCTCACGACGAATATCACTTTGAGTTTGAAACTATTGCAAATACTCAATCTTAATTTTAAGGAGAGAAGTTTCTTTTTCCAAAACTTTAATTCTTTTGCAAAGTTTCAAATTCAAACTTTTTAAATTTTCAGCATGGTCATGAAGTTTAACAAACTCATATCGATTAACACAATCAACAACACGAGGATCCATCGAGAAAAACAAATCAGGAGAGGAACACAAAAAGCCACAAAAAAAATTTCACTACAGGATCTACATAATAAATTAGTGCAACAGGCTCTGATACGTGAGAAGTCAAATTGTATCAAAAAAATAAATCCTTGAAAAATCAGGATCACACGATAAATTAGCGTAACTCGCTCTGATACCAATTTGTAAAAAGTCAGTGTGTGATAATGATTAAATTCGCAAATTTTCAATTTAACCTTATTTAATAAGAATCTATTTTAAACCAAATTAAATCAGCCCCTAAACATGCAACTACGTGTCAATACAAATAAGATATAGCATGCGACACAATAATTCAGGAAAAATCCCCAAAGGGTAAAACCTTTGTATTTCTAAAACTTTGACAAGTTTACAAGACCATTGAGATACATACAATCTTAATATCGCCCACAAGAGTAACGCACGGTGTCTTCGTCAAACCTTCAAAGCATTGACTAGAAATCAGCAGTGGTTCACGTACAGCTATACCACAAGGACACGCAGTCATAAACTTCATAGAGACTCATTCCACTATAGAACGTAGCTCTCTGTTGTAGAGATCTCCCAACAAAGGATGAACAATAGCAAAGTTGTTCTAGGGCTCCAAAAGATTCACAAAAGTAATTGGGATTTTTAGTGTGAATCAAACATGAGTTTTAGGACTAAAAAATATGAAGACTTGATGTATTTTGTCTCTCAAAGTCTTAAAAAAATAAACCACCGAAATACCCCTTTCATAGGAAAATAAAAAATTGAGTCGGTGTGTTTTTTCGCAGGCCGGATCGATCTGAAAATATAAGGCAGATCGGTCCGTGTAAATCAGATGGATTCGATTTCTTTAAAAGACGGATTGGTCCGGTAGAGTTCAAATAAAGACAGTGACTTAAAGCCATTGGATTGGTCCGGTTACTTCAAAAAATGAATCGGTCCGATTTTACCAATAAAAAAATTCTTTTCTCAAAAGCCTCTTCTTTTCTTGAAAAAAAACTTACTTGTTTTTATAACAACATTTTAGAAAAATTTCCCAATATAGAGTATGAACTTTAAGGGACTTTAAATAAAACCTTACCAAGGTCAATCCCATAGAGGTTATGATGTTGAAGCAACTTGATATTCTGATGCGTTTGTTGTAGATGCGAACTTGAGCTTCAATGACGGTGTAGCGGTATACGACAAACTAAATGGTAATGGAAAAAAATGTCCTCACAAATATCCCCCTATGTCTATGCCGGTACAAAATAAAAATCTTCGAATTATCAACTAATGACCTATACAAAACTACCCTCTCATGAAACCTAAATATGGAAAGATACAATACGTAAGTCTTCATCATTTGTTCTTCAAATATTCAATAATAAAATCTTAAAATCTCCAAGCATTTCTCATGAGGGTGTGCAATCCAATAATCCTAAATCAATTTACCTACACACATGAGACAAAGAAAATACCACATGACATATCGTGTTGAAATGAGATAAACATATATACCAATTTAACGAGAAACATAAGACAAATCCCAAATCTCCCCCATTGATCAAACTCCCCCATAGAATGATAATTCGTTCTCCCCCTTTTTTATTATGTCCCCACATAAACAAATGAGAAGAATAAATCAAACAAGCAAAATTGGGGTGTCACGGTATTCAAAACAAGGCATCAATCAAATGAAAAACGCGCTCTTGCAAATAGATGCTCAGAAAAGTCTTCACCAAACATGTTACAAACGCACACCATGAATTCACACTAAGATAACCAAATCAGGTAAACGGGATGAAATGGTGTGAACAAATTAGATAGGAAATAAAACTCAATCACGTCATATGTGCACGATGCATATTGTATATTCCTAACGAATGAGCATCAAAATCGTCCTTAGGTGTAAAAAAGTTGAATTTAGGTGCATCGTCTTAAATCAAAATCAACAAATCAAAGTCTACATGATTTTCACACCAATAACATCTAAAAACCTTTTAATGCCTTTTCAAGACTTTTTAAGGACGTGCAAAGCCGTTTTAATTCTCCCACCAAACGCGCTCATATATATATATATATTCTTTTTGAGGTTATCTAAATTCTCAAACATTGGAGAATTGAAGAAAAACCTAAATGGCCCATTTTTTGGCATAAAATTCCCTTTTTATTGCCTTTAAAAAATTCGGGCTCTTTTAAACCTCTCTGGACCCCGGATAATAAAATACATCAATTTTTTAGGTTCAATTAAACAACGGCTTAATCGTATAGGATAAATGCGTATCTTTTGTAGCCCTTCACCATTTTTTAAAAATTCACACAAACTCACGGCAAACGGTAAAAACATGCACACTTTTTATTATCTTCATTTATCGCTTTTGTTTATTTTAGTAGACAAAATTGAGATGAAAACACGCAACCAACATGTGATTTGACAAGAACAATAATAAAATAAATTCGTGCTCTTGTGCATAAAAGGATAAAGTGAGTCAATCATGTAGGTAATAACACTTAATTACATCTTAATGACTCCAAATATTACAAAGCATATGAATAATTCGACCTATTGTCTCAAAACACTATCAAAGAGTCACATGGATATCGAATGAATTTTTGACTCGGTTATCCTAAATGTTCATTCATATACGGTGCTAAACAAAATACAAAAATCTTTTTGAATTTTTCAAAGTTTTTATCAAAATAAAATCTTTTTGTATTTTTCAAAAATTTTAAAAGCAAAAATTTATACAAAAATTACATGTCACATCGCTAACAAACATAAATATCATGAAACCGGAAAAAACAAGCGTATGATAAAAATGCGAACACAGTCACCTATATGATATGGCAAGAGAAGAGTCATGTGAAAGCAAATGAGAACCAACAAGTCTTCCATCTAGTGCCTCTAAAAGTGATTTTCTAACCCAAATAAATGTGAAACGAAGTGTGGGGTCTTTGGGAACCAAGGGAACACTAGATATAAACTTCCTAGGACCTTTTCGAAGATCAAAATGAAATCTCCTCAGGTGACCTTTCCTATCACAATGTGAACATCTATAAATGGGTGGTACGACACCTATGGTTTGACATTTTTTAATGTCCTTAGGAACGGTTGACCCTATAAAACAAATAATGGTTTTAGCTTTAGCAACATAAGATTTAGAACATGATGAGCCATTAACATCACTATCAAACTACTTGAATCATTTAAATCATTATTCAACTTCAAAATATTTGATTCAAGCAACGAATTAGATTCTTCCAAAGATAGGGATTTCTTTTTCAAATTATCAATTAAACTTAACAGTTTATCACGCTCCTCCTCAATTAAAATAAACTTATCCCTGAGAGTCTTTTCACGTGCCGTAAAATCAACGATTAATTTTTTATCCTCGATGGCACAAACGGGAACCCTAGAGTTTTTTAAGTCCTCCAATTCCTTCTCTATAACTAGGAATTTTTCATCACTCTCCTTTTTGGCAATTTTCAAAGAATCAAAATCAATACACAAATTACCAAAGTGCTCACGACGAATATCACTTTGAGTTTGAAACTCTTGCAAATATTCAATCTTACTTTTAAGGGGAGAATTTTCTTTTTCCAAAACTTTAATTCTTTTACAAAGTTTCAAATTCAAACTTTTTAAATTTTCAGCATGGTCATGAACTTTAACAAACTCATATCGATTAACACAGTCAACAGCGTGAGGATCCATCGAGAAAAACAAATCAGGAGAGGAACACAAATAGCGACAAAAAAAATTTCACTATAGGATCTACATAGTAAATTAGTGCAACAGGCTCTGATACCAATTTGGATACGTTAGAAGTCAAATTGTATAAAAAAATAAATCCTTAAAAAATCAGGATCACGCGATAAATTAGCGTAACTCGCTCTGATACCAATTTGTAGAAAGTCGGTGTGTGATAATTGATTAAATTCGCAAATTTTCAATTTAACCTTATTTAGTAAGAGTTTATTTTAAACCAAATTAAATCAGCCCCTAAACATGGAACTACGTGTCAATACAAATAAGATATAGCATGCGACACAATAATTCAGGAAAAATCCCCAAAGGTCAAAACCTTTTTATTTCTAGAACTTTGACAAGTTTACAAGACCATTGACATACATACAATCTTAATATCTCCCACAAGAGTAACACACGGTGTCTTCGTCAAACGTTCAAAGCATCAGTTAGAAATTAGCAGTGGTTCACACGCAGCTATACCACAAGGAAACGCAGTGATAAACTTCATAGAGACTCACTCCATAATATCACGCAGCTCTCGATTGTAGAGATCTCCCCACAACGGATGAACAAAAGCAAATTTGTTCTAGGGCTCCAAAAGATTCACAAAAGTAATTGGGATTTTTAGTGTGAATCAAACATGAGTTTTAGGACTCAAAAATATGAAGACTTGATGTATTTTGTCTCAAAAACGTCTCTCAAAGTCTTAAAAAATAAACCACCGAAATACCCCTTTTATAGGAAAATAAAAAACTGTGTCGGTGTGTTTTATCGCAGGCCGGATCGGTCCGAAAATATAAGGCAGATCGGTCCGAGTAAATAGGATTGATTCGATTTCTTTAAAAGACGGATCAGTCTGGAAGAGTGCAAATATAGACAGTGACTTCAAGCCACCGGATTGGTCCGGTTACTTCAAAAAACGAATCGGTCCGATTTTACCAGTAAAAAAATTCTTTTTTCAAAAGCCTCTTCTTTTCTTGAAAAAAAAACTTACTTGTTTTATAAAAACATTTTAGAAAAATTTCCCAATAGAGAGTATGAACTTTAAGGGACTTTAAACAAAACCTTACCAAGGTCAATCCCGTAGAGGTTATGATGTTGAAGCAACTTGATATTCGAATGCGTTTGTTGTAGATGCGATCTTGAGCTTCAATGACGGTGTAGCGATATACGACATACTAAATGGTAATGGACAAAAATGTTCTTACACGATTATAGACATTTTGAGAATTATAATAATGATTGCCAAAAGAATTGGAATAAGACATGGTTAACCCAAAAATGGCTCGAAGTGGCAAATTTCACAAGTAGATGCGCGTGGGAAATTCAAGCATTTCTTGGCGCTTAAATGTAGAAGTCCTACAAAAATGTTAGGCCAAAAAAAAAAAAAAACAGAAAGAAAATACTACGAAATACTAAATCAAATAAATTTTAACAAAAACTCCTCCCCGACAATGGTGCCATTTTGATTAAGGGTGAAAAGTTGCGCGTGTCAAAATGCCGATCGTTGTTTTCTATTCACTGCCTTAATACAAAAACCTAAACTATTGACTACACTCTTTTAATGGAGTATAATGGCAAGTCTGGGTATCGAAAATCCATAGCGATGAGTTGCTAGAATTTATAAGGTTTAATATTCCTAAAATAAAAGTGTAAAAGATATTTGGTAACAAAAAATAAAAGATAACAAAAGGAAAAGATTATACTAGGCGAGTGTATTTAAACTAAATTAACAAAGAGAATAAAAACTATAGGATGCGATAAAAATCCCTCAAATTGAGTTAACGCGTATAAATGGTTACATGGGACTGCGAATTATTAGGATTGCATCTCGTTTCGTCAATTAATTAAATTAAGAGTTGTCACACCCCTAAATTCGCATAAAAGACTAATAAGATTTTGGCATCAACAAATGCCCCAGAAATTACACACGCAAGGTCGTAAATACGTCGCATACATGATATACACCGTTAAATTTCCTAGATGTAAAAACTAAGACAACGCACTCGAAATAAATAAGTAAATCTTCATCACCAAAGCGAATTAACTAATCGACCCTACGTGAGTTCCATTAATCGTACCCTAATTTAAATTAGCCACTACGCATGATTAAAAGCATTAAATAAATTAACTAATTAATTAAGGCAACATTAAATTAAACTAGGGCACACAATAAATCTAGGCAAGAAATTAAATGCAAAGTATGGAAATAAATGAACAAGGCAAGAGAAAGTATCTACTTACATTAATGGGTGTGAACCACCAAGAAAACGGAGGAGAGGGGTTTATCTGCACAAAATACCCAAAGAAACTAACCCTAGGTTCTAAGAGAGAAAATAACTAAAAATCTAATTTATTACATGATATCTACAAAAATAAGACAAGTCTCCTATTTATACTAAGTTGGATATAAGAAAAGAAAAGAAATAAAAAAAGAAAAAAGGACTTAAGTTACAATTATACAATAAAAAGAAAAAGAAAAAAAGAGAAAAAAAGGAATAGTAAATTATGGCAGCAAAAAGGGTCGGGAAAAAACAGAGTCCCGGTCGATCGGGGGTGGTGACTGGTCGATCGCGAAAATGAGGGGAGGCAGACTGTCAAAGCACCAAGGTAAAATCAATTTCACCGGTCGACCGCGAGTAGGCCGCTGGCCGACTGGGCGTATCAGCAAACCAGCTCCAATAATTTTCTTTGTGTGCACATAATAGCCCCATTTCCAACAATGGTTGCCAAGACCCGAAACTGAGACCATCTACGTCTGCCACAAGTCAAAGGCCTGGCCGCCAAAGGTGAAATGTGTAGAACTCCCACCAATAACTCCCTAGGGGACCAAGAAAACTCAGGTATGGTCGATGCAACGCTGGGATTTATTCCCAACATGGCAGGAAACTCTTCATAGGTCGGACGGATTTCTTCCAACCTAAAGCGAAAGACATAGTTTTTGGGGTACCAAAATTCCACGTCTGCCATCAGCATATTCCACTATATGGGCCGCTTGCGCCACAAAAAGACTCGCTGCATGTTAAAAGCGTCGTAGTCAATATTGTAGGAACACATTGCTTCCAAGGTTTTGAGGTAGTTTGCAAACTCAACACTAACAGGGAGAGCCATATCACAAAAAAAGAAGAAAGTGAGCAAAGAAGGATATAAAGAAAAATAATGTGTAAGTGTGAAGAAAATGTCCATCCACACCCCTATTTATACTTGAAAACTCTCAAGCAAAGACAAGAAACCCTATAGAATTTGGAGGAAAACTTACCCCATCAAGTACCAAGCAATTGAAGAAAGTTCAATAAAAGCCTTGGGATGATTGGACTGAACTGATATGTCACTAGGTAAGACAGGGGTCATGCCGATCGGCTACCCTCTATTTTGGGAAATCCCCTTTTTCCTCTTTTGTCAAAGTTGAAAAACCTAATAAAATATTTTTTTATCTTGAGGCAATTCTGAATTTCCTTATCCTTATGTTTTTACTTCTCCTATTTTATAATAAAATCCTTCTCAAATCATTTTTAATTCTTTTTACGGTCTCAGCAGCAAAGTAAAAAGAGCATGCGCACTAATCACTAAAAACAAAAATTCACAAAAAAGTTCATTTCACTTGCATAGATATTTGTTGTGTTACATGAGTGTTGCTAGAAAAATAAGAAATACAACGGGACTCAGCCCGAACCCAATTTTCTTTTTATCCCTCACTAACATTCTCTATCTCTCTCTCTCTCTCTCTCCGAGCCTCCTTCCCTATGGGGCACCCTCTTCCCTCAGCGATGAGATGATGTACCACCACTCCTAGAGCCTGACCCTTCCTCAAATGAGGCAGACGATACCAGACAAGGAATCAGAATCTCATCCCTATTGTGGGAAGTTTTTGAAGATATCCAATCTCTAATATCCCTCATTCAAGTGGTGGAAACCTTGACATGCTGCAAAAGAAAATAGAAAAGAGGAAATCAATCAGTCTGAGTCAAATGAAGAAATTAGGAAATCAAAAGACAAGGAGACAAAAGGTACACCTCAAGTCGAAGTACCTCCTCTGTCAACCCTAACTCTTACAGGTCCATTGCATTAGGATGGTGCAGCATATGCACCGACCCTCCATCTGCTTGCCAAATGTTGTAACCAAGTGAGAACATCCATACAAAGGGAGCCTATGAATTCGTCTTCGCTTCTCATGTCGCCGCTTGCACCGTGGGAGGACCCGCCTACTAACTCGAGCCTGCGAGAGGAAGAAGCATCACGTCATATATGCTGGGTGGCATCAACCATCTCAGCAAAAAGTCCATATAATCATACATCACCACTGTGTCGGTATATGATGAGTAAGGCTCACCCATCATTACCGCCACTCGGGCATCGTCTGACATCTACTACACCCACCTCATGAACATTTTGGGTTTTGTTTGTGGCATCACGATCTATTCCTACACAATCTATATAACTAATCTCTCCCCGAGATACCAAGAGTAGCCAAACTCATGTGCCAACAGACGTTGCATTTGCGCATGTACCCCAGTCACCCCATATGCTGGATAGTCGTACCCCATGGATAAAAGGCCACCTAAAAATTTCCCAGAAAGAGAAAAAAAGATCAATATCAACAAATTATCATCTAGGGAAAGACAATCTTAAGAAAAAATGGGGACTTACTCGCTCACTCGTCAATCCATTTAAGACTTGACACACCGTCTCTATAGAGATGGATTTCTTCTATTATCGATTTGACTTTTACCACTGAAACATCTGGTAGAAGTGCCCAAAAAACTTATCCTTTAAAACTATCAATTGGGTGTTAAGCCAAATTACCTCATTAAAGCACGTCTGCAAAGGAAAAATGGTTAACACTTATGGAATCAAGAATAAAAACACATAAAGGAAAATGCAAATGCATAAGGGAAAATGTGAAAAATGAAGAATACCTTAAGAAGATATGTGGCTCAAGTAAAAGTTTACCGGTAGCACCAGATGAATGAATCAAGAGAATAACAAAGGGTCACCAAGGTCAGGATCCCCCACTCATAAAGTATGATGTCCGAAAACACCCTAAAGAATGGTAAAAACCACAAGTGCACGACATCGCCACTCGTCGCCACTAGAAAACCTCCCACACCAGAAAAATGAACAGATATGCCATCTGACGTACCTACCTCCTGTCGCTCTCATTAATCCTCCACCTCAGCAATAACTCCCTTAAAAGAGACAAACAAAGAGAGTCCCCAGAAACCACCCTCTCCACATCACCCAATGCTTCCGTCACCGCCATCACCGTCTCTAGCGTCACCCTCAGTTTCCTATCCACTTCAATCTGCGTACCCTCACAATCTAGCCCCAGCAGTTGCTGCACATCTATGGGAGTCACCATCATCTCCCCAAAGCCAAAATGAAAGGTTTGGGTGGTGAACCACGACCTCTCCCCCAAAGTACAAAGAATAACAGTAGAATGGGGCATCTCATCCAGAGCAGACGCCAGTCTCCCAAACCCGAATGATGACACCATCCAACGCACTACAGATGGAAGGTGCTTCAAAACATTGTTAAGCCCCATCATCCCTCGGACATGCATAGTAGACATAGAAATATCAGACTGTCAAAAGAGAAAGCAAAAGAAAGACCTTTGTCAAGTTCAAGAAATAAGGAAATCTCACTAAGAAAAAAGGGAAAAGAATACCAAAAGTCATCAATACTTACATAGCCTCCATGGTTCACCACCCTAAAAGAGTGATGATGTGAAGGCTCGCACAAGATATTTTGATCATTCGCCACTGGCTCGAATGAGTCAAAAGAGTTTTTGCTACCCAAAGCAAGGGGCACCCTAGCTCTCCATTCCAACCCTACCCAGTCATCAATATTAAGCCACGCCATGTGTGTTACGCTACTTAAGAACTCAGCCATATCTTAACCATAGAATGTTGGAACGATTTGCAGAAGGTAATTGCAGAAGAAGGCAAGTCAAAAAGATGTGAAAAATGAGGAGAACCCGCCCCCTTTTTATAGAAGGCTAAGGGGCATGCCGATCGGCATCTCCCTACCACCCACCGATTGTCACTGTCCCTCCACCTGCTCGAGGTACCCCAAAAGACCATTCCACTGCCTTTTGGTACCCCTCTATCTATGATGATCGGCACCCCCTGTGAAATTTCGTAACAAAAGCCCAAAAAATGCCAGAAAATCCCTAAAAAGTTCCAAAAATTACCAAATGGATTTGATAACCTTGTCTATTAAGAAAAACAATTTTTACCATACTCATTTCCCCGACAGAACTCGTATCTCCACCAGTAGAATTCCCGATATCAATTTCATGCCTCCCCACCAACGTCTCCAAAGGACAACACAAAATTTAAAAATTCCCCAGCTGAGAAATGTCCGACCCTCGGATCATTCCCTCTTCCCAACGGAACCTAAAATAAAATTCTTCCCTAAATCCGTAATAGAACTACATGATACATATTCCCCATTGGAGTCTCCAAATTTCCCCGAGAAAACTTAAGCCCTCAGAATTGGCTTCGATCCGTAGAATTGTCCGTTTCTTCTTAAGCTCGCAGAATTGGCTTTGACTCGAAGAATTGGTCACTTCTACTTAAGCTTGCAAAATTATCTTCGACCCACAAAATTGGTCGCTTCTACTTAAGCGTGCAGAAATGGCTTCGACCCGCATAATTGGTCTCTTCTAATTAATCCCTTAGAATTGACTTCGATTCACATAATTGGTCGCTTCTACTTACGCCCTTAGAATTGGTTTCGACCTGCAGAACTAGTCATTTCTACTTAAGCTCACAGAATTGGCTTTGACCCTTATAATTGGTCACCCTTACTTAAGCCCGCAGAATTGGCTTCGACCTGCAAAATTAGTCACTTATACATAAGCCCGCAGAATTGGCTTTAACCCACAGAGTATGTCACCCCTACTTAAGCCCTCAGAATTGTCTTTGACTCGCAAAATTGGTTTCCCCTACTTAAGCCCTCAGAATTGGCGTTGACCTGCAGAATTGGTCGCTTCAACTTAAGCCCGTAGAATTGGCTTTGACTCGCAGAATTGGCTTCGACCCACATAATTAGTCGTCCCCACTTAAAGCCTCAGAATTGGCTTTGACCCACAATACTGGTAACCCCTATTTTAAGCCCATAGAATTGGCTTCGACCCATAGAATTGGTCTCCCCCACTTAAGCCCACAAAATTGGTCACTCTTATTTAAGCCCGCATAATTGGTCACCCCACTTAAGCCCACAGAATTGGCTTTGACTCATAAAATTGGTCACTCCTATTTAAGAACGCAAAATTGGTTTTGACCTGTAGAATTGGTGACCCCCACCTAAGCCCACACAATTGGCTTCGACCCGCAGAATTGGTCGCCCCTACTTAAGCCTATAGAATTGACTTCGACCTGCAGAACTGGTCTTCCCTACTTAAGCCAGAAGAATTGGTCACCCCTATTTTAAGCCCGTAGAATTATCTTTGACCTACAGAATTCGTCACCCCTATCTTAAACCCACATAATTGTCTTCAACCCATATAATTTGTCGCTTTTACTTAAGCCCTCAGAATTGGCTTTGACCCGCAAAATTGGCTTCGACCCGCAGAATTGGCTTTGACTCACAGAATTGGTCACCACATTGGTCACTCCCTACCTTTGACCTCGATCATCACCTCCTCTTAGGTTCTCAGAAGAGACCATACCCAGCATCCCCTTATCCCACCGAACTGGTCATCCTTATCCCTTAGGTCTCCAGAACCGACCTCTATCATGTGGTATCTATTCAACGGATTTCTCTTGCTCTAAGCTCACCCACCGAGGGACTCTATATACACCAAATTCTAGGACCCCTAAGTCTCTCTTTAGGTCCCTAACACCTACCCATTTCACTAGAATCCCTAGGTCGCACTCCGAGTACCGATCTAGAGGCCATCGAGTGCACCCAGGCCCCGTTTGAGTCCGGTAAACCATATCGTTAGAGAAAAATATCTTTTAATATTTGAATCACATTGAATCACCTTTGCAATGGTCTACCCCATGCACGAATTGGCATAACTGTTCAAACGAATGGACCATTTTACTATGGAAAATCAAATTGGAGGCCACCGGGCACTCCCGGGCCCCCAATTTAACCCCAATATACCTCACCATCAGAGAAATATCTCTTTGAATCTTCTAAGGTCACTAAAACCACTTTCCAACGGTCAGCCCAGTGAGCAAAATGACATAACCATTTCAGACAAATGATCAGTATCTCTCGAAAATTGATCCAGAGGCCACCGGGCGCTCCTGGCTCCGTTTGACCCAAGGTAAACTCTTCAAATAGAATGTTACTAAATGAATCTTCGAAGGAAACTGAATAGCCTTTTTAATGGTCCATCCCATGCACGATTCTAACTTACGGTACAAACGAACGATCCATTTTAGTCTGAGAGGTCACCTGATGTTTTCGAGCCCCAGTTGACTAAGTTCAAATTTCCGAACCAAGTTAAACTCTTTGGAATGCCTAAGTACATCTCCTAAACTTTACAAGGGTCCACCCTGTGCATAATTCTAACTTACCTTACGGACGAACAATCCATTTTTGTGCCGTGATCTCTTGTCCAAATGATCAACGTGCGCTTCCAAGCCATATTTGACCCAAAGTTAACTCCTAAACCCGAGAGAAGCCCAAAGGACTCTTAAAGATTTTAAAGTACCTTTCTAACGGTATGCCTCGTTCACATTTTGGATCAACGGATTACGTTTTAGGGCCTTTTTCCAGGAAAAGCTGCACGAGACTGCCAATTGGCAGGCCCCAGACCCTGCCTATCGGCAGTGTGCGTAGGATCACTTGTCTATAGGAAGGATAAGGGAAGTGCCGATCGGCAACCCCCTGACCCTATAAAAGGATATCCTGACCTCACACCAGGACACCAAGACCAGAGATCCATCAGCATTTGTGATCTCAGTAACAGTCTCTCAAAATCAGCGAAGTTCCCTATTTGAAGTTCCATTCAAGCTTATATTCCCATCCTTTTCATACCAAATTTGGAAAAATCATATTCTCTCTCATCTAACACTCATATCACATTCAAGGTAGTCCATCCAAGATAAAAGGTCAAGCTTCAAAGAAGGTCTAATTTCTCCCCTCTCTCTTTAAATTCCTTGTTTTTGCATAAATTTCATTAGATTAATAATCTAGTTCCTACTTTAGTTCATATACATTAATATCTACATTTTTATTAGTATATTGCACATATTTTATTTTCTATAAAAAACCCCAAAATAAACAAAAAGAGGGTTACACCCATAAATTTCTAATGGAACTATCCATCACACTTTTTGAAACGAAAACACATTTTCTACACACATGCATCTATAAGGGTGCGTTTGATTGCAAAGTTGGAAAATGAATTGAAAAGAATTAATTTTCATGGAAAACTATTTTAGTGGTTGTTTTATTACTTCTATTTTCCTATTGGAAAATTAAATATTTTCCAACTCTTGTTGTTTGATTAGCATTATTTTCCAAGTATAAAATAAGAGGCTTATGACAATTATATATATGTAAAAGTTTTTTTTAAAACTATCAAATTTAAAACTTAATAAATAAATATCGTTCAACTTTCAATATTTGGAACCCAAGTAAAATGTCATTGAAATAATAAAATATAAACTCCAATATTAAAATGCTTAAACGTTCCTTCATAACCAACAAAAACTAGAATGTATAAAAAACTACAAATAATTAACCCAACAAAAATAAAGAATTCTTAAAACTATTAAAATACGTTGCCAATTTGTCGACTCCTATCCAAGCTTATCAACAATCCAAGCACGTGCAAACTCGTCATCATCTAAGTCAATGAATATCCGACCCAATTCTTTGTCTTGCTCGAAAACATTCATGAGTTGCATTATATCAGTTTTCTCTATGTGCATGGCCTTGAGCTTGTCCAAGATAACTTTCCAATTGACATGAGTTTGCATTGCTTTTTTTTCAAATGCAACATCTTGCATTTCTAAAGCAACTGCAATTTTTTTTGATGAATCAGCAATAACAGATAAGGCAGCAGAAGCATCGTCCACAGGTTGTCGACGTTTACGTCGATCTTTTGAGTTTGTTCCTTGCAAGGTTCGTTTGGACGTGATTGAAGGACTTGCCTCAGTAGTAACATTCTCATCTGCCTCATATTCATTGTCTAAGTTCACCTCAATATTTTCACTAGCATCATTTGCATTCATTGGGGGGAAAGTCATTTCCCGATACAGCTCGATCACCCGTTGCAATGTCATCACCAAAAATGATACCCAAATCCTGGTAGTGAAGACACACCTTCCCCTTTAACTTCGCTGCATCAGGTTTATCCTAAATAAAAAGAATATAAAATTAATTAATAACCAAATTTCATTAAACTAAAAAATATAAATAAATAAATAATTGTTAAACCTAATAAAAAAATTTGGTGCTACCTTAATGTACTCTTCCCAGACATTAGGATCCGTTGTGATTCGTCCAATATTAACGTCCCACCTAAAACTTCTAACCTTGAATAGCTCACAGAGATCTGTATAATCTTTTTTCAAAGTCTTCAAATGTCCTCTTACGTTCTTCTCAACAACCGCCACATCACATACAGAATATACGCGCTCAGCCACCTTCAAAATCTGAGTTGCTGTGAATCCGTTGTCTGCCCGTTTTGTCCCAGCTAGCACTTGTTCAATGAGTGTGTTTACCAACTGCTCATCCATTTCATCGGTCCAACGAACTTTCACTTTTTTTGCATTACCTGGAACTGATTGAGAAGAGGGTTGACTAACTTCCTCAATATCAGGGTGAGGGCACGTGGTCGTGGGACATGAAATGGCATAAAACTTCCACTTTGGCGATAAGTTGCCATTAAACCTGTTTGAAATTTTATTGTGAACATTTTTAGATCAAAATTTAATGTATCAAATTAGTCAATTGAACATGCATACCAATAATTGTACATGAAAATATAATAAATCTAAAATTGAAAATTTGATCTTCCAGCAATAATTCATAATAAAAAAAGCTCAATCAAAGTTAACCCCAACATTTGGGTGCATTTGATATTCATTCCACATTGCGATAGCCGTAATATTCCTCCTAGTATTCTAACTAGCCTCGGGTGTGAAAGTGATGTGGGCTTTAAGGGAGGCAACTTCAAGTACATCTTGAGGCGCGAGATTAACATCATCATCACTAACCTCTTCATCGCTACAAACATCATCAATGTCATCAATTCGTATGAAGTTGTGAAGGGCACAACAAGCAAGTACTATTTTTGCTTGTGTGTCAATATAGTGAAAGGGTTGATGTCTTAGATACGCAAATATTTTCTTAAGAAACCCTATTCTTCTTTCGATGACATTACAGAGTGATGAATGGCAAAAGTTGAACAACTCTTTACTATTTTCTGGTCGTTGACCCTGGATGTCTCTACGGTGACAACGAGTCTTTCGATATGGTGAAAGAAAACCCGGAACCAATGGAAATCCAGCATCGGCAAGATAATATTTACCTAGTATTATAATGAATGAACCGTCATTAGATAACGAGATTTTTTATATAATTTATAAAAGACAATAAGATGCAAATTTTACCAATAGGAACCGTTAACTTAGTTCCTTGTCGCAAGATAACACTCCTTAGTAATCGACCGTCATGTGCCGATCCCTCCCAACCGGCAAGTACGTAAGTAAACTTCATATTAAATGTACACGCCACTAAAATATTTTGCGATAGGACTTGCTTTCTGTTGTGATATTTAGGTTGCTCTAATAAATTAACATTAGCGGCGATGTGAGTACCGTTTATCGCGCCCACGGCATCCTAAAAGGAAGTTTAGTTAATAAAAGGCATACATAAACGTGTGAAAAAAAAATAGTAATAAGACCGAACCTCAAAGTAATGGTACCAGTCTTCGACATAATCCTTATCGTATGGGGAATTCGCCGCAGTTGCCTTGGTGACTATATCCCTATAGAGCATAAGGCATGCACCTAAAACTCTATGAAAGTAATGGCTCACTGTTTGTCCAGACCTAAAGAAATGTAAACTTTCAACACGATTACGCTCGTCATGGCCAACTGTGGTTAAAAATATAGCAACTTGTTCCTCAACTCTCACAAATCGACTATCGAGTAACCCGTAATTACGTAATCTAGCACACAACTTATGGAATGGACCTCGTTTCATCCTAAGTTGCTCGTGGCAAACCCTATCACTCATGTTATACAATCGATGTAGTACTACAACCCTATCTTCATCCCAATTTCTATAAGGTGCCCTAGTGAGACGTCGATCACGATAACGCCTAATAGTGCTATACAAAACTACCGCTTGCATTACCATTGCCCAAAATGCACACACAAGTTGGTTATTGTTTGGTGTTCTTGCCATTTGAGAGTGATGCTTCACATAAAAAATGACAAATTACTAAAAAAAATTATAAGAGTCTCATACCAATCCAATTATCTGAATTACAATATTAATGACAATGTTATCTCTAAATTATAAAAAAATATAATAATATAAATTATAGAAATAACTATAAAGCTATCACTGAATTATATAAAAAATACAATAGTTAAATAAAAAAAACATTTTTTTTCATCCATCATTTCCTAAGTGGGATATTATAAACATTTTGTTTCATTTATTATTAACAGACCCGTTTAGCTGCTACTCCTCTAACATGAAAAACACATCAACTAGTTGCTTCAAGAGATGGTTATATATATATATATACCACACTGTGAGCAACAAGTTTATATCTATGAATGTAACAGGTATATATCTATCTATCTATCTATCTATCTATCTATATATATATATATATATATATATATATATATATATATATATATATATATATATATATATATATATGTGTGTGAGGTCTGTAACAGGTATATATAGGTATATATCTATATCTATATATATCTGTGTGAGGTGTGTAACAGGTATATATACATAGATATAAACTTGTTTATCGGTGTGTGTAACAGGTGTGTATACATAGATATAAACTTGTTTACAAACTTGTTTATCTGTGTGTGTAACAGGTATATATACATATATATAAACTTGTTTACAAACTTGTTTATCTGTGTGTGTAACAGGTGTGTAATAGGTATATATACATAGATATAAACTTGTTTACACACACAAATAATGTGGTATATATATATATATATACTAGTGGAAACCCGTGCGATGCACGGGAAGGTGTAACACATTCTTAAATATTTTATTTTCTTTTGTATTTAAAATTAGGATTTTTAAAAAAATGACCGTAGCCATATCATAAACAGGTAAATATAAGTGATATTCTAGTAAATGCACTTGAATTGAATTAATTATGATGTCACGAACCATATTTTACTGATAATACATTCAATATTTTACTATTTTATTTTATTTTGTTCTTCATAAAGATAAACGCCACTAATATTGTGACAAAAGTCTTTATTTCTCTAATTTTTTAACAATATTTGTTGAATGAAGATGAATAAAGTAATGTAATGACTATTAATAATTATACTATTTGTATAATTCTCAACGTTTTATATAGTAATAGGTACATTATTATTCTGAATTGAAATATCATAAATATAATTTTGTATGCATTTATTCTTAACAGTTAAAATTGTTATGTTTAGATTTCCTATCTTATTTAATATTAATATGATCGCGTTTTGAAATATATTATTCTAGTATATAATTAGTAACAATATTTAAAGAAATGATTTTAGCTAAAATCATGAACATGTAAATTAACTAATATGGTGTGAAACGAATATTAATTGAAATGAATATGAGAAAATAATTGAAATGAATATGAGAAAATAATTGAAATGAATATGAGAAAATGAATGGGACTATATTTTGTAGACTAACATGTTACCTCATTGCTTATTCTTTCGTTCTACTGTATGAAAATCTGAATTATATATAAAAAAAGGCACCTTTAATTTCAAGTCTTAAGTCTTTAAATTTTTTTGGATTCACTTTCATATCATTTTATAATTAGTTGGAAGTCCCACTTCTAAAATTATCAGTGTCATTTTATCAATTGCATAGATATTTCAACTAACAATGCAAAGGCATAATACACTTAAAATAAAAGATAAAATGACACAGGAATAAAAATTAACAAATTCAAAAAAATAGGACCATATCCTAAACATCTATTAAAAAACATGTTATTTTGTGTCTCTTTTATTTGGTTTTGCCATGCCGATGACACGAAGTTTTTATAATCTAAATAATCTAATTAAAAGAGACAAAATAACATAAAGTTTTTTTAATACAATTTAGTTTTCCATATATCAATTAAGAAAATACTCCGTCGTCTCAACTATTTTTTGCGGGAAACTTTAGGCATGTATGTTGCATGTGACTTAAAGTAAGGACATTTTTGTCTCGAAATAATTTATTTGAAAAAAAATCTAAAAATAACAGGAAAAACATTTAAAATTAAGAAAATACTAAAAAATATTTTTCAAATATCAAAAAACCATTAAAAATTACAAACTTTTTACAAAACATTTGGAAAACTAATATATTGAAAATAATATATGGAAATTACCAAAAAAAAATCAACAAAATTCTTAAAAAATAATTCAGAAAATATATTTAAAGTAATTAATGAAAAAAATATTTGACAAAAAAATTTTAGCAATAAATTTTTTTTTAGCAATAATAAATTATTTTCAGAAAATAAAATTATTTCCATTATTAAAAATATGTATTTCAGAAAAATAAAAGTATTTAAAGCACATAAAAATGATTTCCAGAAATTAAAAATAATATCCAGCAATAATAAATTACATTCAACAAATAAAATTATTTTCAGCAAAAAATAAATGATTTTCAGCAATATAAAAGTATTTTGAGCATATAAAATTGAATAACGGGAAACTAAAAATGATTATCAGCAAAAACAATTTATTTTCAGAAAGTACAATATGATTTCCAGTAATACAAAAATTATTTTAATAATATAAAAGTATTTCATGCATATAAAAATTATTTTCAGCAAATAAAAATAATTTAAAAATATTAAATTATTTTCAGTAATTAAAATATGATTCCGAGAAGTAAAAAAAATATTTTTATCAATTTAAAAGTATGTTCAGCACGAAAAAGTGATTTCCATCAAATAAAAAAAGATTTTCAGCAATAATAATTTTTTTTGTGGTAAATAAAAATTATTTCCAGAAATAAAAAATGATTTTCAGCAATATAAAAGTACTTCCATCATATAAAAATAATTTTCTGCAAATAAAATATGATTTTCAGCAAAAAAAAATATTTTCAACAATATAAAAGTATTTCCAACCAAATTTCTAATAAGAAATTTCAAAACAGAAAAAATAAATAAAATTAAAATTCCCCTAAAACGAACCTAACTGAGGTTTCCCTAATACAGGAAATACATGAAATTTCCCAAAAAAAAATTCCACAAAGATTTAACATGAATTTTACTTAGGGGTCGTTTGTTTTTACCTCTTAAGTCTGAATCTGAACCATTCAGACTTAAGAGGTATCAAAAAAGTGTTTGTTTTTTTAAATGACTAAGAGGTTAACGGTCATATTTGCCTCCTAATGATTAAGAGGTAGAGTTAGGTCTGAAGTCTGAATCTGAAGTCTGAATCAGTCTGAATACATTCATTCAGAAGTATATTCAGACGTAAAAACAAACACATTTTTCAAATTCAGATTTCAGACTTGAGATTCAGTCTTCAAATTTCAGATTCAGACTTCAGATAAAAAAACAAACGCAACCTTAGATTTAAAAAAGAATATGTCTTCTTAGTTGATAATGGGAAAAAAAAATAAAGAAGAGAGTAGTACATAAATTAATTAATAGAAATGGAATAAGTGAATAGTGAGGAAGGGTGGTGGGGCAAAAGATTTGTTTTTGGCTTATTTTACCTTTTTGAGATCAAAACCATGACCGCTTTTGTTCATCATCTCCTATAGATAACAATACATTTTCCTCCTTTGCTCCGTCCACCAATTCAAGCTTTTGTTTTGTTCATCACCATCTCCAACCCGTGTCAATCTACATGGGTTTACTCTGTAGTCTTCATCTCCGGTTCGACCTTGGTCTTCTGGGCGTTCCTTCCTCCCAATGGATATTTTGATCGTCGCAAATTTCAAACTCCAATTTCAATTCTGATTCCGATGCTGGGTACGTCGACTCTCAGAAAACATGACAAAAGTACTTATCATCGAAATAACATGGATGATCATAAAAGCTGATGCACATGTTGTAGAGGAGGTAAAACAAAACAGTTTATCTTTTTCATCAAACCCATAAACGTAAGTCCCTTAGTTTTTGGTTGGCTTGTCTATGCCAGCGAGGTGTTATTCTGCGTGGCCAAAGATAGCAGGTCGGCGTGGTTAAACATTCATAAGGCAGCAGACCAAAAAAAGAAGGTCCGTGTGGCCTTAAATTCTTAAGGCAGCAGACCAAAAATTCCGTTGGTGCTCGGCCGAGAGAAAATGCGAACCGTTTATAATCCATAAGTCTCTAGTCGGCTAAAAGGTTTTGACCGCCTGTTGGTTTTAGTTTGGTCGGCTGTGGTGATCAGTGGAAGGAGATGGCCTCGAATAACACCCACAGGCTGGTCGGCTGAAAGTTTTTTATGTCTTCCTATCATCGTAAAAATTGGGATGCCATATCTCCGATGTAAACGTCACTGCTAGAGAGTTGTTCGGATACTGGAAAAATCATAGTATTTAGAGTCAGTTTTTGAAATGGAATTCAAAGTTAATCACTGGTTCACCTATGTAAAGAGACGGCTCTTTGATGGAGACGTCATCTGCTTGGCCACCACCTCCCAGAAATGAAGCGAGAGATTTGGATTGGGACCTCCCAAAATCTTGAGTGCACATATTGCCCCAGACAGTTGAGGGATGCATACTGTTTTTATTACCCAGACGTGGTAGAAACAGTTTTAAAATTTTTGAAACTAAATGTTTACCTGTATAAAAAATTCAAAATGCTGAGTTGTTATGATAGGAAGATTCTGCTCCGAATTATGCTCAAGGCATAACTGCATGCAGTTATGCAAGTGTACTGAAAGTATAGGATTGGGACACGTATATTTATAATATAAAAATTATTCAAAATTCTAAAAAATTTGGATAGCAAGTTTGGAGGATGCTCAAGACACCAGGTACATCCGTATATATAATAAGATATATATATATATATATATATGTACCCTCAGCCAGGCCGAGGGCACCCTGCAACTGGACAAGGCCCAGACGACCCTCCAGGGGGCCGACCCCTCATCACGCCCAGACGACCCTCCAAGGGGCCGACCCTTCATCAGGCCCAGACGAACCTCCGAGGGGTCGACCCTTCATTAGACCCAGACGATCCTTCAAGTGGCCGACCCTTCATCAGGCTCGGATGACCCTCCAAGGGGCCGACCCCTCATCAGGCCCAGACGACCCTCTGAGGGTACGATAGTACGAGGCCCAAATTGGGCCAGACTCTCTACCGGAGGGAACATTGCTCTTGGCCTCATGTCACAGGCCGAGGGTGACATCATCACAGCGCGTGGCTTGGGAGACGCGTGGAACAGTGCACTTGAGGCTCATATGGCACGTGGAAGACCATTATAACAAAATCAGCCCCTCACGTGAGGGAATATTATGTCATCATTTCGCATCTATAGGTGTTAACAGGAGATTGGTTAAGTCATCATTCACATGAACCAGGCATACTTGGGGGGTACACTACACCCCCAAGACCTATATATACTTGTCACCTACAACCCTACAAGGGGATGGATCGATAATTGAAAACCCTAGCTAAAACTCTGCTTGTACACACAGTAGAGAGAGAAAGTGGATTTATGTGCATTGTATCCAAGGCCATTAGTGACCATAGTTAGTGGATCACACACTCATAGTGGATGTAGGCCTAATTGGCTGAACCACTATACATCATTATCTTATTCCTCTTATACTCATCCCCTTCTACACACTTACACACTTATACATACATATACATCTATGGCTTCCATGGTTACTACTGTTTGAGCTCATCATCACTTATCCGGTGGTGCTAGATTTCAGCATCATCAGTTTGGCGCCGTCTGTGGGAACGAGAAGACATCTCTTCCTTTGTACAGCTTGACCTCACTGGGCACTCTGGTGGTGAACCAATTCTCCCCCTGAGAGGATATGTTTCACCATTGAAAGAGACCCACTAAGGTTCTCAAGCTCACCAGTCTTTTCTTCAGTTCAGCTCTTCATAGCTCAAACACATGGCACAGGAGATGCCACCGCCACCACTTCCCCCACCGGATAGTGGAGTAGGACCCAGTTCCAGTCAGACACCACCTCAGTCTGAGATGACTGATGTGGGGGCAGCCTTGAAGTCTCTGGAAGCAAGTCAGCGGATCATGCAGGAGCAGTTTACAGCTCTATGCCAGAACATACTAAGACCACCAGGGGTCTCACCTGAGATGATTACTCCGGCAGCGGCTCCAGGGCAGCATGAGGCCAGGGGACCACCCCAGGCACCACGCAAAGACTTGCCACCTCCTCAGCGGTGGAGGGATGTTGCTGACCCCCGCCGTCTACGCCTAGGGAGGCATGGAAACCCTTGCCCTGAGGACAGGTATGATGATCTGGAGGGAGAGGAGGTCCTATAGAGTGCTGGGAGCCATATGAGGTCTCCAACAACACTGTACGGCCTCTCTGAGAGAGAAGAGGGAAGTGTGGAAGGCAAAATCCCGGTGACCGTCCGAGAGGCTCTGCTTTTGACCATTTGAGTAAGGGGTCGGCCTTTGAGAGGCTGGGCCCAGCAAATGACCTGCGGGAAAAGTTGTCTAGATCAAGGAGTGCTGCGAGGTCCAGAAGGGAGGTAGAAGATAGCCAACCCCACGACGGTCAGGGGGAAGTAAATAGCCGATGCAGGCCTGCCGCTGTATAACCCTCCGTCCACCTCAAAGAGGCGGCGGGGGATAACATCGGGCAAGCTGACCCTACGAGGCCCTAGAATGATTCAATCCAGCGACTGTAGGATAAGATCGATGATATTCTGAAGAGCTGGGACCCTCTTCAGAGAGGATACTCCATAGGTTCTCCCTTTGTGGCGAAGATAGTCAACTTTCCTACGCCATCAAAGTTTAAGCCACCTGTGGTCACCCCAAGGTATGATGGGAGTACTAACCCTGCCCATCATATCGAGATGTATCAATCGGCGGCAAACATATACTCTCTCTCAAATGAGATGAGGTGTCGTGCCTTTTCTGGCACTCTGACGGGGGCTGCACATGTCTGGTATATGTCTCTCCCAAAAAATTCCATTAAAAGCTTTAAGAAGTTGGCAGACCAGTTTATCCACAACTTTTGCTTTGGGGTGAGGCCACAGAAGAAGAACACCCACCTGCTCTATGTTAAGCAGGGGAAGAATGAGAGTTTAAGAGACTACATAGCAAGATTCAACAAAGAAAATTTAGAGGTGGAAGACTATGAGGAGATCATAGCTATGACAACCCTGATTGGAGGACTCCAAAAGGGGAAGCTGTTATGAAAGCGTGCTGAAGACCCTCCGAGGACGATGGCTGAATTGCTGTCGACAGCAGGAAAGGTGATGAACGCCGAAGAGGCGATGGCCGTAAAATACGAATATGAAAAAGGAGGCACTAGTGGGGGTAAGTACCCTAAGAAGAACAAAGAGGGGAAGAAGAGGTCTATGAATGACAAGTTTGTTGGTTACACCGCTCTAACTGTCAGCTGTGAACATATTCTCAATGAGATAAAGAGTGACCGGTCCTTGAGGTGGCCTGAGAAGTTGAGGGCAGCCCCCAACAAGAGGAATAAAAACCCGTGGTGTGAATTTCACCAAGACCATGGCCACGTGACAGACAAATGATTTGCTCTGAAAGATGAGATCAAAAAAATGTTAAAAGAAAGGAAGCTGAGGAAGTACGTTGACAAGAGTGCCTTTAAGAGGGGCCGAGGGGATGACTCCAGAAAGAAGAGAGGTGATGCATGCCGAGAAGATCCTCCAAAAAGAAGGGACGAGCCTTCTGATGATAAGGATGACCCTGACCTCCCTCCGAGAGATGACTACGGGCCTGTCAAGAGGCTTAATGTGATCTATCTCAATATGGGGATGATATCGGGGGGCCTAGCAGGAGGAGGGTCAGAGATCACAGATAGGAATGCCCACGTGGCTGAAGCCAAGGCAGTGACGAAGACAGTACACTCAACCTCTCTAGAGGCGAAGTCAGAAAAAAGGAAGAAGGTCGATATGGATACTCTGATTGTGGGGTTCTCAAGAATGGACTTCAAAGTCCTATTATCCCCACATGATGAGCCTCTCGTCATCACTACCAGGGTGCACGGGTGTGAGGTGCTGAGGATCCTGGTCGACGGGGGTAGCTCAGCAGATGTGATGTTTTGGACATACTTCAAAGCCTTAGGTCTCAGCTGTTCTAGACTCATCCCGTACCATTATCCATTAATTGGATTCAGTGGGGAAAAGGTTCATCCCCTCGGAGTGTATGAGGTCGATGTGAGGATGGGGGACGAGTGGTCGAGATGGCTTACCAAGAAGTCAGCTTCTTTGTGATGGATGAACATGTCTTTTTGGCCTACAATATTATACTGGGGCGGGTATCCCTAAAGGGTTCGAAGTTGTACCGTCTACGGTCCATCAGATGATTAAATTTCCAACCCCTTACGGGGTGGGGGAAGTTCAGGGAGACCAGAAGACAGCACGGGAATGTTATTACAACTCCACTGAAGAAAGAGAGGCACACGAGAAAGCTAAAACCACTTACAATATTGATACCCTAGACCCCAGAGACGAGACGAAGCTGAAGAAAGGAGAGTCCGCGGAAGAGGTAGAATCCATCATCCTCAATGAGGATGACCCAGAAAAAACCATCCAAGTCGGCAAGTCTCTGAAGCCAAATATTAAGGAAGACCTCATTAAACTGTTGAGGAGAAGACCGAGCGTCTTTGCATGGAGTCATGCAGATATGCAGGGGATCGACCTTGAAATCATGTGACACAAGCTCAACGTAGTAGAGGGTGCAAAGCCGGTAAAACAGAAGAGGAGAATTTAATCTATAGAGAAATATGAGGTCATAAGGGATGAGGTCAAAAAATTAGAAGATGATGAGTTTATCAGAGAGGTCATCTACTCTGAGTGGCTGTCCAATGCAGTCATTGTCTCAAAGGCCAATGGGAAGTGGAAAATGTGTGTGGACTTCACCGACCTCAACAATCATTATCCCAAAGATAGCTTCCCTCTCCTCCGCATTGACCAGATGGTAGACGCCACCGCAGGCCATGAGCTCATGAGCTTCATGGATGCCTATTCAGGGTATAAATAGATCTTCATGGACCCTGAAGACTCAGAAAAAATATCCTTCATTACCAATAAGGGGACATACTGTTATAGGGTCATGCCCTTTGGCCTGAAGAATGCAGGGGCAACATATAAGCGCCTTGTAAATAAAATGTTTGAAGACCAAATTGGGAAGTCTATGGAGGTCTATGTAGATGACATGCTGACAAAGAGTTTGAAGGTAGAGGATCATGTGACCGACCTTGAGAGGACCTTTAACACGATGGAAAAGTACCGAATGAAGCTCAACCCGGCCAAGTGTGTCTTCGGGGTGGGAGAAGGGAAATTCTTGGGGTTTATCGTGAATCAAAGAGGCATCGAGGCCAACCCTTAAAAGATAAAAGCCCTTATGGAGATGAAGACCCCCAAGACCATTAAAGACGTTCAAAGGCTCACGGGGCGAGTGGCTGCTTTGAATAGGTTTGTATCCAAAGCCACAAACAAGTGTTTGCCATTCTTCAAAATTCTAAGGAAGGCCTTCGAATGGAGTGAAGAGTGCGAAGAGGCTTTTAACGATTTAAAGTCATACTTAGGGTCTCCCTTGCTGTTGTCCCGACCAGTGCAGGGCGAACAACTACATGTGTACTTAGCTGTCTCAGAATCAGCCAATAGCGCAGCCATTGTGAGAGATGAAGACGGGGTACAGAAGTCTGTGTACTTCAACAGTAAGGCACTCCATGGGGCCGAGCAAAGATACCCGAGGATGGAGAAGTTGGCCTATGCCTTGACCCATGCCTTAAGGAAGATGAAGCCATACTTCCAGTCCCATACAATGGTCATCCTCACCGACTCTCCTCTTAGACAGGTCCTACACAAGCCAGAAAAATCAAGCAAGTTAATGGCCTGGGCTATAGATCTGGGGGAGTTTGACATTGTATATCAACCTAGGATGGCCATTAAGGGGAAAGCATTGGCAGATTTTATGGCCGAGTTTACTTGGGAAAATGATGAAGTCGAGGGTGAGAGCCTCGGGAAGACAGATACCCAACAAGAAAGGCTTACCGACACACCTGCAGATATGGCTGAGATAAGAACCGCTAGAAGGAAAGTGGTTGAAAACAAAGAGGGAAGATACCTCTTTAGAGAGGGATCCCTCACCGAGGGGAATTTCTCAGAGGAAGAGACTGTGTGGAGCCTTTTCGTTGATGGGTCCTCCTGCGACAGCGGAAGTGGAGATGGACTGATAGTATCAGCACCTGATGGCATAGACATTGAGTATGCCTTGCGGTTCAACTTTAAATCCTCCAATAATGAGTCCAAATATGAGGCCTTAATAGCAGGCCTCTCCTTGGCCAAGTCTTTTAGTGTCGGCCAGATTCTGGTCCATAGTGATTCGAGGCTAGTAGTGAATCAGATATCAGGAGCCTACGAGGCCAAGGATGAGAGGATGGCCAAGTACTTTGAGAAAGTAATGTCACTACTTAAGAGCTTCGGAGAAGTGAAATTAAAGAGGTTACCTAGGCATGATAATGGCTGAGCCGATGCACTTTCCAGGCTTGCCTCAGCAACTAGGACAGATATTAGGAGGACAGTCCCAGCGGAAATTTTGCTTTGACCAACTATTGAAGATACGGAGGGAACACTTAGCAATTACCTGAATGTTTCTAAGGAAGCTTCATGGATGGACCCTCTGATCAGATACATTAAAGAGGGGGAGATGCCAGAAGCAAGGCAAGAAAGGAAGAAGCTGAGATACAGAGCTGCAAAATTCACTGTCATCGGAGACACCTTGTACAAAAAGGGGTTTTTTCTCCCCTTACTTAGGTGTGTACACCCACTTGAAGTCCCATGCATTTTGCGAGACGTGCATGAGGGGTCATGTTCAAGCCACATTGGGGGAAGGTCTTTGGCGAATAGGGTGATCACCCAAGGGTACTGGTGGCCAACCTTGGGTAAAGATGCCACGGCATATGTAAAAAAGTGTGACAAATGTAAAAGATTTGCCACCATCCCACACCAGCCTCATCAGCCTCTTACCTCCATTACATCCCCATGGCCATTTGCAATGTGGGGGATTGACCTAGTAGGCCCCTTGCCTAGGGCCGTCGATTACTGTCGGTTCCTCATCGTGGCCATTGACTATTTTTCAAAATGGGTGGAGGCAGAGCCGATGGTCACGATTACTGAGCAGAAGACCTTCCAGTTCATCTGGAAAAATATCATATGAAGATATGGCCTCCTCAACACCCTCATCTCGGATAATGAGACTCAATTCAAGAATACATCTCTCGAGAAGTGCTGTGAAAGGGTAAGTATCAAAAAATTCTTCTCTACCCCAGGCCGACCCCAGACTAATGGGCAAACAGATTTCACAAACAGGACGATCCTAGACGGGATCAAGAAGAGACTTGAGGAGGCAAAAAGAAGATGGGATGAGGAGTTATATTCCGTACTATGGGCCCTGTTCATGCTAGCTTATGGCTCAGAAGCCGTCATCCCCACCGAGATTGGGTTTCCTACTCATAGGGTCCAAATGTATGACCCCCAGAGAAATACGTAAGAGAGGAGACTTGACTTAGACCTGATTGAGGAAAGGAGGGAAGACGCCGAGATAAGGCAAGCCTCCTACCAACAGACGAATGCAAGGTTTTACAATCAGAGGGTGAAGCAGAGACCAATTGCAGTGGGGGACTTAGTCCTCAAAAAGACTTGGCAAAAGCCCAACAAGCTCCACCCGAATTGGCATGGCCCATATAGGGTCATAGATGAAGTTGTCCCTGGGACCTATAGACTAGAAAACCTAGAAGGGGAACTCTTTTCCAGCCACAGGAATGCAGATCATTTGAAGAAATACTATCAGTAGTATTGTAATGTCCCAACGGACCATAATTGTAATGGGTGTTTCTCTAACAGAACACTTGGAATGTTAATAAAAAATATTAGTGTTTCCTCCCATTTTATGTTTGTCAATTCTAGTATGTCTAGGATAATCTTTGAGGGGCAACCCTCGGCTATAATGAGGGTCAATGGTGGGGACGA